>VNKF01004558.1:0-34951 GCA_008044355.1 Drosophila lacteicornis
AAACCCCGACTTTAGTTCCAGGTCCCAAGACCCAGGTCCCAGGCACCAAAGTCTCCCAAGTTCCAAGCTCCAGCTGCTCCAGCGGCGATTTCCCAATGTCCAACTAGTCACTAGTCACCTAGCCTAGCCGCCTTCCCTTCCCTGCCAGTCCCCCCTCGATGGCCCCCCATTGTTGGCCATCATTCGCTTCCTTGTATGACATAACAATCGCCTAACCCAACAGCCAGAGCCAGAGCCAGCTCTGGGATCGGGGATCTTGGAGGGAGCCGAAGCCGGGGGCGGCACGGGACGGGGGCGATCTTTACCTCCACGAACAGAGAGCGAGGTGTAACCACACCCCCTTTGGGCCCCGCCGAAGCCAAAACAGTGTTTGTGCCACATTCCAGTTTTGTTTTTATTTTTTTCCATTTTATTTTATTTTTTTATTTGCCAGCTTTTGGCTGGAAAATCCCGTTTTTCCCATTCACTGATTCGATCAGGCGGCGTAATGAAAATGGAAAAAACAAAAAGGGGGTAGGGAGGAGCAGGAGAGGAGAGACAAAGAAACTTTAGGGAGGGAAAACTGGAGACCGAAGGTTTAGATACTCTTGAATAATTAAATGGATATTACATGGGGTAAATATGGGAAAATCCTTTAGGAACATCTTAAGAAAATATCATATTTTTAGCGGCAGAAATTAAAAGATCAACAGATTCAAAATAATGTGAGTTTTTCTTGAACTAAAAGTGGCTTAAGTTACAAAAACGAGAGAATATGTCCAAGATCAAAAGATTTTAAAAGAAATCTAAGTTTTGTCGAAGATTTTACTTTCATATATTGAAGTTAAATCGATAAACATAGATAATGATTCATAACTTGGAATATTTGCAGTTTTTTTGTCAATAGTTACGTTATTTATTTATTTTACATTTCCAAGATCGATTGACTTTGAGTATTATTCTTTATAAAGCTCTTTTTTCGATTATTTCAATAGCACATATCGACTTTAAATCGATAAATATAGCTATTAATTTAGATTTTGGAGTTCCTAAATAAAGTTATACGTTTTTTATTTATTTTATATTTCCAAGATCGATTGCCTTTGAGTATAAATCTTTATAAAGTATTTTGTCGATGATTTTACCTGCACTTATCGACTTTAAATCGATATACATAGATATTTCTATTTAATTTGGAATAGTTTCAGTTTTATATCGATAGTTTGAGGCTAACGAAAGGTATACTTAATTTGTTAATAATCATTATTAGCCTGATATCGATATAGTAACAATATTTATAGTTTCTTTATGATATTTATCATTGAAATATCGATACAATATGAATTTATAATCGATATAAATACAGTTCTAATTCATGTATTTACAGCGCTATAATTCTCTCCAGAAATAACCAACTGAAACCATTTAAAAATATATTATACATATATTTAGCACGATCAGACTTTGAAAATATGGCCACATATCCATGAATAATTCCCCCACGGACTGTACGAAAATAAAAATCAAATATATATGCTCAAGTATATATATTTAATTGCCATGAACCTTAGCGGATGACATAGCCAGAGGCATAGGCACAGGCGAAAACTATTTCCGAGCCATGACCAAGTCAACAATTGATCGAGTGGGCCACGTTTGGCTGCTTTGGCTGCTTTGCCAAAGAGTATAATGTGAAAATGGAAACTAACAATGCCAACTGCAGTTGCAACAGCAAAATAGCAAAATAGCAAAATGGAAAAAGCAACAACAACAACAACTGCACAAATGCATTGCGACGACGTTGCACCAAAGTCATCGTCGTCATCGCAATTTGCGAGTTTTACTTTCGTTTTTCCTCACGTAACAGGCGGCAAAAGGAAAATGGTGTTAGCAGGCAATGTTACCGTTACCGAGCCAGCGGTGCAGCAGCGGTGCCGGCGGTGGAAAAGTGGAAAAGCAGGAGTTGCAACTGTTGCATGGCGATCAAATTCGAATGGTTGCAACTTCCAAGCCAAGCGAAGCAGGAAGCGCCGCGATCACTTTTCTCCTAGCGGAAAGCATGGGGGCAGAGGCACAGTCACAGTCACAGATACAGATACATTTACAGATACAGATACAAACTCAACGAGAGTGGGATCCGTAAATTGATGCCATGAATCGAAGATAGCCGCCGCTGCAAATCTCATTTTCGCATTTCCTCAATCGTGCTGCGCCAATTAAATTGATATTACCACCAATGTATATCCCACACTCGGACCCTCACCAATTTCTTGGTGATATTCCATTGAACGCTTGGTAGTTCATAAACCGATTTAGGGATTTTCAAGGACTTTACTGGACTTATTGAACAAAGTATATAGGAAATCTTATAACTTATTATCCCAAGATTTGAAATCCCAATATTTTCTTAACAACTTAAGCAGACATTATTTTACAGAAAAGTTTTTTACCGATTTAATAAAAAGTTAATTTGATATTTATCGTTAAATAATCCTATAAAATCGGTAAACAATGATGTTAACAACATCTACAATTTGTATTTAAATATATGGGGAATTACAAACATATCACAATGAAAATAAAAATACAAATTGTTTTATTTAATTTTTAAATGAAGGTAAAACTAAACTTTTCTTTCCCAGTTGAAATCAATTTTCTTTACAGATCTTTAAACTAAAAATAAATATTGTAAAGTGTGAATAAAAAATAAAAACGTAATTTAATTATAACGAATCTCAAACATTTTAATTAGATATATATAAATTCTTAATAATTAATTTACCTTTATCTTTCAACATTAAAAAAATATGTTTTCAATGTGAAAAGCATGCAACTCTTGTTTTAATATTTATACAGCTATTTATTTGTTACATTTACCTCTATATATATATATAGAGAATATTTTTCTAATGTAATTGTAAGTAATGGATACTTTAGAGCAGTATATTATTTTCTAACCTTTCTTTTATAAGTAACATCAGTCTTTGCCTGACTACAAATAAAACAGGCTTTCCGCTAACGTGATTTTATTAATATAGTTCAATATTTTCCATTCTTTATCTATTTGTTAATAATCCTTTAAAATAGATAAACATTAATGCTTTTATAGGTTTCGATATTTATCGATAAATAATCATTTTAAATCGATAAACAATTATGTTTTTTATGTTTCGATATTATCAGATATTTATCAATAGTTCGATAGTGAGTACTGCTATACTAGAAATGTTTATAATTATTTGCAATAAAGTGCATAAATATCTTGATGCTGCAACGGATATTTTCTATATTTTAATGCTGAAATATCGCTATAATACCGATAAAAGTGAATCTTACTGCGATACTTGAATTGTTTATAATTATTTGCAATAAAATGCATACATATCTTGATGCTGCAACACATATTTTCTATATTTAAATCGATGTTTTTGTCATTGAAATATCGCTATAATACCGATAAAAGTGAATCTTAAAACTATCATTCAATTATCGCTACCATTTGTTATCAATATATCGATATACAACCCTGAACCATCCGCTGTTAAAAGATCAACCCTTTATTCGCGGAAACCCGGCGCAAATCTATTGCCCAGACAGCCGTCAGAGGTCTAGGGCTTTCCAAATCCGAGGAGAGGAGCCACCACCCCAACCCCAATCCCCCCAAAAAAAAATCCACCAATCACGTAATCACCTTGTAAGCCTTGTCTTGGCCAAGAGTCCCACAGCCAGGCCAGGCCAGGCCAGAGTCTCAACTCGAGATCTCGGCGTGATCTCGTGCGGCAACAGCCTTTGCCGCCTGCACCAGCAATCCAGCATCCATTGCCATTTTGGAAAATGGGAAACCCGTTTTTCCCCAATGGACAGTAAGGCAAAAACGAAAATTAAGTCACCGGCAAATAAGCAAAAAGAGTGGAGAAAAACTGCAATGCGATTACTTCATCGAGCCAGAGAGAGAAAGTGGCAGGAAAAACGTGGCGAAAAAAAAATACTGGAAAACTGGAAAACTGCAAACTGGCGACGATCGGCAAAGATGGCGTGTCATGGTTGCAGGCTCCCCCCTCTTACCCGCTCCTTACCCCTGCCGGCAACAACAATTTCCCCATTTCCCATTGCGGCCAGCGCTTGTTGCAACTTCAGCCATGATTATGTGGCATTAACTTTTGGGTTACGCAACCATAGTGCAGCCCATGCAGCAATGCAATGGAAATTGCAAATCATATGGATGCAGCACACCCCTCCCCCCCCCAGGCCCCCTCTTGGGCCCACCGCAAAATGTTTGTTGCGCAAATGGAGTCAGGCAAGAAAACGAGCTGTGGAAAACAGCAGCGACGGCAGCGGCGGCGGCGGTGGCGGGAAAAACAAGGAAAACAACATCGAAACTTGTGGCGGGGAGAGAGGGCATTAGGTGACGGCGATCGTCGTCGTTGAACGTGAAAAGCGGAAAAGTTTTAGCAGGCAGGCAGCGGCTTTTGTGGCACATAAAGCATTCGTCGCGAAAGGAAAATGATATGCCAAAGACAAACGCAGAGAGGGAGAGGGGGAAGGGAAAAACTCTGCCGACAGACGGCAGACATTGGAGGAGGTTACCGAAAGGAAAACGATATATCTGCAGAATCCATTCAAGTTTCCGGGTTTTTCACTTAAATCGATTAACGTTGCTTGTTCGTAGCTAATTTATTTCTTGGCTAAACTCGACAACTAGGTAATATTTCAAATGGAAATCGTAGAGAAAAGTTTGAGAAAATATTTCTTTAAATATCAATCATACGCCGTGTGGCCTTTATAAAATTATGATAACTTTAAGCTTCTTTACTTTGTTATTATTATTATTTATTTGATAAGATTTGTCTGCCATTCCCCTTCCAACAGACACTAGAAACTTCGTTAAAAGTTGTTGGCTTTCGTGCGGCATACGTGTCGTATGCGTAACTTTTGTTTCTGGCATTTTCCGTTTATGCAATTACACTCAATATTTAGCCAAACTAATTAATGGTGTTTAGCCATTATTTGCAAGTTAAACTTAATTGATTTTGAAATTAAAATAATTAGAAACGAGAGCTTAGAGCATAAGTGACTTTAATTGTATTAAAAACTAATGTAAAATCCATGAAATTTTTATAGTTAGTTACAAAAAAATATGATTTTAAATACATTTACCTATAAATATGGAATGTACAAAACCTACAACTATTTATTAATAAAAATAAACCTCCTTTTAGCAAATTAAAATATTATTTTGTAAAGTAAAGTTACTTCAGCACTTAAAAATATCATTTAGTAATTATATTAACATAATAAAATACATATTTACTAAAATAAATTATGTAAAAACTCGGAAACATCCCAACTTAGCAATGGAAAAATTGTAAAAGCCAGAAATTAAAATGTGGCCAAGCCACAATATCCTTGGGAAACTCACCTGTATAGTGTGATCCTGCTGAACTTTGTCCTTCCTCCGCCTGGCATGTCTGCAACGAGAGCAAGAGAGACGCAAGGCTGTATTGAAATGCATGTTTACGTGCCATATGCGGTTATATCCCTCCCCATCCCCCTCCCCTCCCCACCACCCCCTCCCTTCGCCTACTTCTAGAATTGCATTTCACTCTTGATTTCGTTTTTCGACTTCGGCTGCCACTTCGTTTCCGCTTCGTGTGGCGCTCGGCTGGCGCATCGCGTTCGTGCTTCGTTCAGGAAGAAGAAGCAGCTGCGGCAGGCTGCGACGTCGGCAGAGCCCCAACAGCTGGCCTGCATTAGAGAAGGAGCGAGGCTGAGAGAGAGAGGGCGCCAGCGAGAGAGAGCGAACTGTACTTCCCCCACCAAAACAAAAAAAGCTCGCTCCCCAGTGCCTGCTCCGTCTCTCTCTCGCTCTCGCTGGCTGCAAATGCAGCGCTGCTGACGTCGCTTGGGTTATTCAATAGAGCTGCACGTGTGTGTGTGTGTGTGTGTGTGTGCTATCTGCCACCATCGCAACAACAGCAACATGGCGCTTTTGCCATGGTATTGTACGTTGCCTATTGCCACTGCAACGGCTGAAACGACCTCCCTACAGGTCTTTGACCCACTGCTAGCTCTCCCTCTCTCTATCTCTCTGTCGCTGGCTATCCCCCTCCCGCACACTTGCACGTTATTATTGTTTCCCCTGGCTCCCCGCCTCTTTCTATTGCCTGCACATATTTGAGTTTGTTTTTCTTTCTTCTCCCTCCCTTCCCCTCGCGCTCTCCCACTCACTACATGGCTCCCCCTGTGTCTCCTTCTCCCTCTTCGCTCACCTACAGCCACTTGCATTTTCTATTGATGTGTGCTTCTCCTGCCTCGTTTTTCGGTCTTCTGTGTTGTGTTTTTTCCCAAATTCCTTGGGTTTTCCATGTGTGGAAAATGGCCATTCGGGATCGCTCGGTTGGGTGGTCTTCTTCTGGCCATCTGTTTGATCCTAACGCCCTTTGGGTGGTCGTGCTTCCGGCTTTCTTCTTCTGTTCTTCTATGTTTTCTGTTCTTCTATGTTTTCTGTTTTTCTGTGTTTTATGTTCTTTCGTTCTTCTCTTCTCCTGCTTTTCTTTTTTGTTATTACATAATTATATTCCTTTCTGTTATTTCTGTTATGTCTGTTCTTCTGTAATTCAGCTATTCTGTTACTGTGTTCTTCTGTTATTCTGCTATTCTGTTGTTCTGTTCTTCTGTAACTCAATTCTTCTATTATTCTACATTCTTAATATTCTGTAACTCTGCTATTCTTCTGCTCTTCTGTAACTTTCTGTTATGTCTGTTCTTCTGTAACTCTGCTATTCTGTAACTGTGTTCTTCTGTTCTTTTGCAACTCTGTTGTTCTGTTCTTCTGTAACTCAATTCTTCTAATATTAACTATTACCTCTGCTATTCTTCTGCTCTTCTGTTACTTCGTTCTTAAGTTCTTCTGTAAATCTGATATTCTGTAACAGTGTTCTTTTGTTTTTCTACAACTCTGTTGTTTTGTTCTTCTGTAACTCAATTCTTATATTCAACATTCTTATTATTCTGTAACTCTGCTATTGTTCTGCTCTTCTGTAACTTTGTTCTTATGTTATTCTGTAACTTCGCTCTTATGTTCTTCTGTAACTTGGTTCTTATGTTCTTATGTAACTCTGTAATTCTTTCTTTTGTAACTCCGTTCTTCTATCCCTCTTTGTTTCTATTCTTCTATCCCCCTGTTTTTCTATTCTTCTGTTACTATAATTTTATGTTTATATGTTCTTTTGAACATTTTGTGGTATTTGTTCTATTTATTGGATCTCCAATTATTCTCATTCTCTATTCTTCTTCTTATGGTTAATCTTTTCTTTTATTATTCTGTTCCTTTTCTCCATTTTTCTTTTCTTCTGTTTTTCTTTTCTTCTGTTATTCTATTCTTTTGCTCCACTTGTCTTCTATTACTCTCTTTTTGCATTCCTCTGTTCTTCTGTTTGTCTGCTTTTCTATTCAACTGTTCGATCGATTTTTGAATTCTTCTGTTCTTCTGATTACCTTTGCAGTTTCAATTATTTTCCCCAAATTTAGCCATATTTTAAGCACTTTTTTCTAACATAAATTTATAAATTTAATATTAGTTTAGCTCCCTCTGACCGAGCCTCTTTTAATTTCTCCCCTTCTTTCTCTCGGACTATTACCCCCCTCTGGTTTCTTTTATATGTTCCGTATATATTTTTTTTTTTAGCTATTTCCGCTTGACTCTAGCTTCTTTCTGTTTTTCTCATCTGGAAGTTGTGGCAGGTTCAGGATCTGGGTTAGTTTACCTTCCCGACTGAGTTCCTTCTTCCGTCTTCTGGCGCCTTTTTTGTTCTTGGCTACCTTTGCTCCCCCTCCCCCTCACCCCTCTTTCGTTTGCCTGTTTGCCTTCCTGAATTAACCCGTGAATGGCCCCTTAACCCTTTGGTGTGCAGCAGAGGCGCATTCTTCCTGTTTGCTTCGCTTGCTTGTTTGTGTGAATTGAGTAAATGGCCAGGTTTTCTTTCTTGTTTTTTTTTTTTGCACTTTTTCGTTTCTGTATTCTTTTTTTTTTTTTTTTTNTTTTTTTTTTTTTTTTTTTTTTTGGGGGGGGGGGGGGAGGGGGGGGGGGGGCTTAGGAGTTGCTGGCTGTCGTGGGTGTCAGGTGGCGTGTACATGTGAAGCACGTTGACTTGTCTCGGCCATTAGAAACTGGCGCAGCCTTCGACCATGTAACCACTTCAGCTGATATGACACACACACACACACACACACACTAGAGGAAGCGGGAGAGAGAGAGAGAGAGAAGCGATAGAGACGGAGATAGAGAGACAAATCACCGCATTGCTCTATAAACTTTTAACCCAATTCTTGTGCCTTATTTACACAGACGACGACGACGACGACGACGGCGATGACTTTATTTTCATGCCGCCCTGCCGCCGCTCTTTCTCTTTCTCTTTCTTCTGGTGGCTACTTCAATGCCTTCCCCATTTTCTTCTTTTCTTCTACTGCTTCTTCTCCTGCTGCCTTTTTCCCGCTTTTCTTTTCGCTTTTCAACTTTGTTGGGGTTGAAAATAGTTTTTGGCGCTTGTTATTTATGTGGCTCGATGCAGTTCGAAGTGCTTTTCTTTCTCCATTAATTTTGTATTTTTAACTGCAGCAGAAGAAAAGCCCCAGGGGAGGTTCAGAAAGCAGAAAGCAGAAAGCAGCAAGCATAAGCACACAAAGATTCCGAAGAACAGACAGAATTTATGGCTGAAGAATTGTGAAATGGGGAAAAGCGCTTGAAAATGGCAAAGACCATTGGAAAGTGTAAGCTCCTTAACAGCTTTTAGCTACAGGTTTAATATATACAATATACTATATATAAAATATATTTACATGTAACACAAAGTCATCTTGTGGAAGACTCAATAAATCATTTGGCCATAAAAGCTTTTCATGTCAGTTCCTTAGGGCGCTTATCAAAAAATAAAAGAAAACTAGAAAATAACCCAAGGCAATTAATGCAAACTAATATTACGACTTGGAGGTACCCTATGTGGTCAAAATTTGTGATATAATATAGAAGCAGTACAAGGAAACCTGAGGCTACGAGTTCACCCTTAAGCTCCGTACTCACACACACGAAAAGTGTTTCTAAGCAGTGCGAGAAAGCAAGAGGGGACTATTGACCTCTTGTTTTGGCTCAATGCTTAGGAACACTTTTCGCGTGTCTGAGTACGTAGCTTAAGAAACTTGGGCTTTTGAATAATCTATCATGCCATTGCACTTCAACTTTTATCGCTCACTCCCCTTCTCACTCTCTTCTTCGTTCTGCGATCTACGTTCTTCTGTTTGTCTTTGTTGCTCTCATTCTCTCCCCATTCCCATCCTTCTTTATCGCTTTTCATATTGCTCGTTCAATGTTAGAGGAAAATAATTGAACCCCTAATGATACCCTGGGTTATTTCTAAGAAATTCAACTATTTGCAAGGATTATAATTATAGGCTGCGTGCGTAATAGGCTATTAAAGCCTATACCCATCACCTACTGTTCAATAATTAATACGCACTTTTCAATCATACAACTATAGATATTTATACAGTTGTCGGATTTGGCTGACAATTTGTAAATTATTAGCCCAAAGTTTTGTTATTTAATTCTAGCTATCAAGAGGCGTATTTAACGATCAGAAAAATGTTTTATTGAGGTTAAGGGATATATGTACATATAGTTGTGGTTCAGATAATACCACTGATTGGCTAAATATATAGAAAATATACAAAATTTTATTATATAATAATATATAAATATTTTATATTTATATTCAAGATCTAGGTAGATTCAAACTATGATGTATTGTTTGATTTCTATGGCAAACTCTTAAACAAACTTAATTAAAAGTATATAATAGGCAGGGCTGCCACAGAAATCGCTCTAAATATTTTGTCTTTATTTTCTTAAATATTTTATATTTCTCCTATTTAAACCTGACAAAGAAAAAAATACATTTTAAATTAAATTAATCATAATTTCCTAAAATATCGCAAAAAACCTATTAAATTTTGTAGTGTTCCTACTTTAGTCACCCACAACTGTGCGGGGGCGTAACCCCGTGCATGGTAATTGCACACCTTGCGGCAACTAAAGGGTATCATTAAGTGCGGCACATCGTGCACTCTAGTGACATGATTATTAAGGGTGGGTGGGGGTGGTGCTGCATGCATGTGGCTATGTGTGTTTTTATATTTGTTTGGAGGGGGGGGGCCTGCATTGCATTGCAACGGCGGCAACGGCGACGGCGGCAACTGCAACTGTCGAGTGCCGACTACTGCCCTACATTCAAGGCAACGACTCTGAGATAAGCACACACGCACACACCACTGTATGGTGGGTGGTGGTGGTGGTGGTGGGTCGTCTAGGGGGTGGTGCAACTGCAACTGCAACTGCAACGCAACTGCCACTGCCATTCAACCGGCAGCAGACACTTCTGTGGGCCATCCAAATGTTGTGTGTGTGTTGGGGGGCACAGCACACACACACACACACACAGACACACTGCAGGCCTGTGTGTATTTATACACGCAAATAAACAAGAGGCAGGTCGTTGGCCCCGACTATGGGATACCCTTACCATCCATGCAAAGGATGCTTAAAAAATATGCTTAAAAAGTTAGACGTTTGAAATCACCTAAAAAGGCACCCGAAAGTAGGCAATGAAAAATATTTAGAGATCACTTTCTGGAAGCTAACCTTTGTAATATAATAAATATAATAACCCTATATAACTAAGTTTATCTATAAACAATTTTTAAGATTCCAATTCTTCTCGATTCGAATTCTTCTGTACAAAAAATACAAAAAATACAAAATATTGAGAGTTTACTTTCTGTAATAAATTATATAATAATAACTCTATATTAATTAGCTATATAGTTTCAATTCTTCCCCTATATTCTTCTGTAAAAGAGGTTCTCCCTCATTTAAAATCACCTAAAAAGGCACCCGAAAGTATGCAATGCAAAATATTTAGAAATCACTTTCTGGAAGCTAACCTTTGTAATATAATAAATATAATATAACAAAGGAAGCAAACCTTTGTAATATTATAAATATAATAACCCTATATAAGTAAGTTTATCTATAAACAATTTTTAAGATACCAATTCTTCTCGATTCGAATACTTCTGTACAAAAAATACTTCTCAATTTAAAGCTGTGAACCCAAAAGGGCAAAGAAATACAAAATATTGAGAGTTTACTTTCTGTAATAAATTATATAATAATAAGCCTATATAAATCAAGCTATATAGTTTCAATTCTTCCGATAGAATTCTTCTTCCCCCACTTATAGCTCCATTAGAACCCAAAAAGACCTTATATGCCACATACCTCTTTCGTGCTCCACCGATTACCGGCTGTATAAAAATAGAAAAAAATAGCTTTCAAGTTCCAGACTCTGGTTCCTGCACACACACACACACACATGTCACACACATGCCACACATACACACACACACATATGTCTGTGCGGACGCAACTGTATTTGTGTAGACATTCTAAGCGGTCATAGTCCCAGTAAACTTTCGCTGGCCATATATTCACAAGAGGGATGGAAATGGGGGAGAAAGTGGGAGGCAGGAGGGTGCAGGAGGGAGCCGGGAGCCGGGAGCCATGATGAAGTGAAGCATTGCCGCAATGAGCCAACAGAAAACCGAACAAATTGCTACAAATGCGAAATATGTAGACACCATGTGGTGGCAACTCTATTAAGCAGTCCTCAGCCTAATGCTTACCATATGTGGGTGGCTACCCTTTGGGGGGCGGGGCGGACAACTCTGGCAAGTCGGTCAAAGCAAGGCAGGGGGGAACGTTCTCCATCTGAATAATAATCACTCATATTTTCCCAATAAAACCTGGTTTTACTAGCAGAATTTCGGATACATTTCAACCTGCCAAAATTTAGAATGCAATTTTTGGGGAATGCAAGTGCCATAGAAAGCAATAAAGTATAGAGTGGACTTCATGTTTCAAATAAAGCCAAAACTCTGTTGGCTAACAGAACTCATATAATTTGAGTCATGGCCAAAATGGCGGCATTTTGCATTTGCAGAAGGCAAGGGGTCAAAAAACCAACATTCATTTGGACTTCATCAACTAAAAACCAATATAATCTGGTGTTCGTTTTAATTCTGGCATTTTTATTGCTTTTTTTTTTGTCGAATTCTGTCAACCGAGAAGAATTTATAAAACAGAAGTTATCCTGGCCAGAGGAATTATTTTTTTTTTTTTTTTTATCAGAAGAGTTCCTTAATTCATTAAAAATGAATTCAACACCTGTAAATTCCACAAACATAACAGGAGTTCTTGCTTTTAGAGTCCCCAAAAAGTCTTTCCTTAAGCTCCGTACTCAGACACACGAAAAGTGTTTCTAAGCAGTACGATAGAGCGTTTTGGCTCAATGCTTAGGAACACTTTTCGCGTGTCTGAGTACGGAGCTTTAGTCTTTCTCCTGCTTCTTCCTCACTCTCTCTCAGTCTCTTTTCTCTATCTTTCTCTCCCTCTTTCTTCCTCCTTATGGTGACGCATATAATTTCACCTAAACTTGAATTGAAAATTTTCATGATCAACGGCCATGATGAGGCCCCCGAAAAATCAGCAGCCAAAAAAGAAGAGAAGAAACCAAAAAAAAAATGATGAAACAACAAAAAAAACAAAGGCGAGACTCATCCGTTTAGTAATCAAGTTGAAGCATCTTCGGGGGAGTGGGGGGGCTGCCATTTAACTGTGATGGGAAACAATAACACACACACGCACACACTCGAGTCCAAGTTTTGGAGTAAAAGTGAACGGGCAAGTTCAAGTTTATTTTCTGGAGATACAACAACGCACAAAAATTAAGCTACCAAATAAAAAAACAAGGAAAAGAAAAGAAGAAAAAAAAAAAAAATATAAATATAAAGGGCGTCAGAATGATGCGAGTAGAAGACGCAGCGGAAGAAAGAGAGATAGAGACGAGGGGCGGTCAGAAAGAGAAAGGGAGAAAGCGCGAGAGGGTGACAGAAACAGAAACGGAGATGGCGATAAGGATGGCAATAAGGGGCCTAGAAAAAGGGGGCATCATTATCATTCAACATTCACAATAAAATCCTAAATATAAAAAATAAAATAAATACAAATGTATTTTAATATTATTTTTAATATTATTTATTAATAATATTATTTTTAATAGAACCCCCTGCGTAACATCCTGAGACTACGCCACTGAACACACACATCAGCAGCATAGGCAGCCTCAAGGTGTGGCACGTCATGTTCACACATACAGACACACAGGAGCTTGGGCTTGACCCCCGAAAAAAAAAACCAGAGACGATGCCAAAGATGTTTGGACTGTAACTGTAACCGGTTTTTTTTTTAATTTTTTTGGGAGGGAACCGCCATCGTTTACAAGCCCCCGAAAAGAGGGGGGTAGACGGTACCGCTGAGGAAAGCTATCATAAAAAGCGCGAGACACTCCACGAAAGTCCCATGTAACTTAATCCCATGAATACTCTACTTAACAAACATATTCAATTATTGAAAATCCTAATTTATTTTGAATTAAATAACAACTACTTTCCCTATCTACTTCGCTAGAAAAATACTGTCTTACAGAAAGCTACTATCCCTATCTACTTCGACTTAAAGAAAGCTACTATCCCTATCTACTTCGTAGTAAATTACGTCTTTTCTATCCTTACTACTCTTAAATTGATAAATTCCCTTTAAAATGTAAATGATATGGGATTTAATTTAAATGATTCTTTATTTCTTATTTCTTGCGCGTCTGTCTCTTGTGCTTCTTCTTTATACAGTGAAGTTGGCTGCGCCTCCTTTCTATAGTTATCATGTTATCGATACTTACTACAGAACTATCGAATACATACAATATTATATTCTATAACAAGATCTTCACACTTAATGCTACTTACATAAATCATAACAGCATTGTCACACTTAATAATACTTAATATATATATGTTTACAAAAATATTGTTTTAGAATTTAAAATATTATCTCAAATTTATTTATTTTAAAGAGTATGCATGGCTTGTCTTGGCCCTCCTCCACCTTTCACTAGCCCTGCCTCTTTCTCTCGTTTCCTCTTTTCCCTTGACATTTTGGTTGTCTTTCGGTTTGTTTTTTTTTTTTTGTATTTTTGGTAAGCTCGTTATTGTTAGTGTTGTTGCAAAAAGGGTGACGAGCTGCTGTTGTTGTTGCTGTTGTTGGGCCATTAAACGTTCGTTGACTTCGGCTTTGGCCAAAAAGCGTTTCCAAAGGGGAAATGGAAGTGGAAGAGATCTTTCCACATTTTTTTTTGGTTTTTTTTAGCAGCAATTGCAGTACATCCAAAAAATAATCGATTTGTTGATTAGAACAAATGAGTTAACGATCCCAATTATCAATGATTTTTTAATGCGATATCGATTTGTATTGGAAGTAATCGATGTTAAATCATATATTTGGATTTTAAACTAAGATAATTTCAAGTGACATTATGTTATATCCTTTAGAGGCTATAAATTCCCATTATTTAATGCATAATTTCTATACACCAAAAAAAAAATCATCATAGAACCTATACGATTGTTACATGAAATCTATACTCTTGAGTATGAAAAATTTGTTAATAAGATGCTTATCAATTTAATACTACCATTATTTCATAATAATCACTAACGCGACAAACAGAAAAGCACTAAATTCCAGCTAACGCGATATGTTATCGAATTTTCGATGTAGGTTCGTATAAAAATAATACCCGAAAATACACAATTGAACTATAGGGTATAAAAATTATACTTTGTAGTATTTATTTGATATTTTGAAGTATAAAATCTATACTAAACTCGTTATACTGCTTGAATATACTTTTAAGACAACGCGTAGAAAGGTTAAACTCTTGTTTTTTTTTTTTTTGGTGTAGCTATGGAAATAGTGAACAAAAATATCATTCGAAATTAAATCGAAATGAATTAAATTGACATTATAAAATGCTTTGAGTGTATAAGACGCAATTATTTGATGTATAATTTGTATTACTTTTCCTAATTTCCTTTTAGTTTTGTTGTTATTTTTATATTTTTTATTATTATTATTTTTTTTTTGTAAGTAAGTACAGTAAAATAAAACATTTGAGCCGTCTGAGTTTCAACGTAATTGATGTGAAAGTGAAATTTTGTTTGGTTTGTATTATTATTATTTTTTTTCTTTCGTTTTTGCTTTATTTTCACTCTTTTTTGTTTCTGTTTCTCTTTCGTTTTGGGACAGGGGTCAAAAAATCTGACGGTCATTATGCGGTGACCATAACCTTAAGATTGGCTTGGAGAAAGAGACGAGGCTACACGGAGTTAGAGCGGGATCGTACAGCTGTTTTCCTTTTCTTTCTTTCTTTCTTTCTTTTTTGGTAGGCTGCTGATCTCTGGAAGTGCTTAACGGTTTTCGGTTACGAAGAAGAGGAAGAACACGTGCTGGAAAAGAAAAGAGGGAAAGACCGAAAAGCAAAGGCGGCAAGAGAACCACAGAAACAGCGACGTCGGCAGAGGCAGCGATAGCGACGGCGACGGCGACGTCGACGTCAACGCAACGGGTTCAATGGCTGACCCAATTTCGGGCACACACGGGCGCCAAAGAGAGGGGGAGTGGGGTGGGATGGGGATGAGAGCGCGAGGAAGAGAGAGCGAGAAGTGGAGTCATTAAAGCGAACGGGAATCGTATTGTGAAAGCCAATGGGCGAGCGAGATGGCGCTTTGGGGCGAGAGAGCAGCTAAGCAGAACGCAGCATAATGCAAGTTCACTGAGTGATCGCTCTCTCTCTCCCTCTCTCGCTTTCATTGCTTCTAACTGTTGTTGCTTTTGTTGATTGGCATTCCATGTTGCCTTTACCGCTGTTGTTGTTGTTGCTGCTGTTGTTGGGGGATTTGTTCATGCGCAAACAGTTCGTTGTTACTTTTATGTAATTTATTTTCATTTCATTTAATTTCATTTTTCTCCCGTCCTCCTTGCCTCTTTCTCTGTCGTTTCGTTCGTTCCGTGGTACTTGCCCTTTTTCTCCATTCACTTTCTTTGCCAGCGAAAGAGAGAGAGAAAGAGTAATGGAAGAGGGGAAAGACCAGAGTTATAGCATAATTGCATAGAAAAGATCTGTATCTGATATCCACTTGTTATTATTAAGCATCAAATTGCCATCCAAATGCTAATATTTATGATATAAGAACGGTTTTTTACTATCGAAGTATAAAGTTTAATATCTAGAAGTAAGAATTATCGATAAGATAATACAAATTTATCGATATCGTTGTAATATTGTGTAATAAACTCGATTGGTACATAGCAGTTAACGGATTTATGATATTTACTGTGGAATTATAACAATATAACCTGCTTCTCTGGGATTCCTGTATAATTTAACATATTACTTGACGTATTCATTCATTATTATTATGTAAAGATAGCGATATGTTAATTTTTTGTATATTATCGATATATTCTAGATATATTACATATTTTCTTCGATATATAGTTTTTATCCTGGCCCTGGGATCCTCAATCCCAAGATGAGCTTACCGTCTTGTGCAAAAGCCTAAAAGATCTAAGCACGATCATTTCGATACAATAATTCGATAATTCAATCATTTCAAGACAATAATTTTTTGATATATCATATTGTATTATCGATATTAGGGAAAACATCATCTAAGATCACCTTTTTTCCGTTCAAAAGCTTCTAACAGCACATTCACTACTTTTTTTTTTTGTGCAACTCGGGTATTACGTGAAAGTTTATTGAACTTTCGATTTCGCTCATAGAATGCACTAGTATGTGTGTGGCTAGCTCACTAAGTCGCTCGGTCAACGAGTCAATGGCGCCCGAATCGCAACCGAAGCGAAGAAAAAATACAAATAAATAAAATGAGAAATACCGATCCGCCGGCCGACGAGCCCAAAAAACCGAATCACTTCGCATCGCATCGCATCACGAATGCAGTTTTATGAGAAAATCCAATCGTGCTACAGAAATAGCCGCAACAAATACAGAAAAAATGGTGGCGAACGAAAATTTGCAACTATGTGGAAATCGGCGGGATAGAGCCTGGGGGGAGGTAGAGTTGCCGCCAAGTGTAGGGTAGCCACACGGAGTTGATCGATAACAACTCTATCGGTAGCAAGGAATCCAACAAAAATTATCGAACTTGAACCGATAGCAATTGAAACTGGAAGGAAATTAACTTTTTTAAATAAACTTTTGACTTTAAAATTAGAGAAATAACAATTTAAAACCAAACTCAGAGTTCCATTCTCACACCCAAAAAAAAAACAAGAGTTTAACCTTTCTACGCGATGTCTTAAAAGTATACTCAAGCAGTATAACGAGTTTAGTATAACTTTTATACTTCAAAATATCCAATGTATACTCCAAAGTTTAGTTTTTATTTTTTAGTTTCAATTGTGTATTTTCGAGTATTATTTTTATACGAACCTACATCGAAAATTCGATAACATATCGCGTTAGCTGGAATTTAGTGCTTTTCTGTTTGTCGCGTTAGTGATTATTATGAAATATTGGTGGAGATGAGTATGAAATGTATACTTTCGTAATATTAAATTGATAAGCATCTTATTAAGAAATTTTTCATACTCAAAAGTATAGAATTCATGTAACAATCGTATAGGTTATATGATGATTTTTTTTTGGGTGCACCTATAGAAGAGACAATTGTCTTCCCTCCCTAATATTCCCTGAGGTAGCCCATCATTATCATAGTTTGAATTCCTTGAAGCCCCCTAAGTGCCTTTTGTAAGTGTTCTATAATATCCAACGCCAAACTTCCTGAGAACCGGAACCGAAACCTCAAACCCGAAAAAAAAACCCGAATACCTCGTTTCTTGCCCATATGTCCGAGGTTACTGCCAATGGCTCTCTTGTAAGACCCCGTTTTTTTTATTCCTTTTTTTTTTCACATTGATTTTGGTGCCTGCTAGCTGCCACTTTCCATTGCATAAGTCAGCGTTGCCAGGTCGGGTTCGAGCGAGGAGGAGCGAAAAAAGTTGCATACGTCGGTCTGTCAAACACTCGAAATGCACTTCTACTTCCCAGCGGACACTCCACCAACCCCCCTACACAACCTCACCTCGTTTTTCGCTTAGTGTTTTCCTTAGCAAAGCGTGAAATTTTTGCACTTCCTTGTTTGCATGCAACATACTCGTACTCGTACTCAAATAGCGAGGCAACTACACAAAAGTGCCCCCAACCCAGCTGCTCCTCCCCGACCTCGACGCGGCCCGGCCTTCCTGGTATGCTCCACACAACTCACTGGGTAGGTAGAGGAGCCAAGGAGGATCAGGCGGAGGCGGAGGCGGATGGAGGGAACCACCGACTCAACTTGGCTATGGCTGCTCCGCCTCCATTCGGCGCTGCTCGCCTAGTCGTCGATTACAGGCAGGCGCATACAAATATACACACACGCGCCTTTATGGCAAAAAATTAATATCTAATAATATGCAGCAGAACAAAATTACTTTACTTTCATTGAATTCTGCAAAAAAATATAGTGAAAAAAAAACAATGAGTTTAAAATTGTTAATAAATATTTTCGACTTTATATCTATGTAGGTATATCAATATTTATACCCGGTACCCATAGGGTACAAGGGTATTATGGATTAGTGCCAACCTCTGTCCGTCCGTGTGAAACAACAGATCTCAGAGACTATNTCCGTGTGAAACAACAGATCTCAGAGACTATAAGAGCTAGAGTTACCAAATTTGGTGACAATATTGAAATCTGTTGCATGCAGATCAAGTTTATTTTAAAATTTGGCCACGCCCACTTCCGCCCTCAAAAATCATAAAAAACGTTAAATAAGCTATACTCGTTTTTGTCGGGTTAAAGTTAATAAAAACAAAAAATAAATAAAATAGAGCGGACGCTTCCTGAAAATTTCAGTAAAATCGGATGATAAACATGGGAGATATTAGCAATAAGGTTAGAATTTTAACACACCGCCCTAAGGCACTGCTGTTGCAAGCTATAGCCGACAGGTGGCGCATTCGAGCCTTGGCCGTGCGATATAATGGCGCCAATGTATGTATGTACAATGTAATGTATGTACAATTTTAAATTGCTTTTTAGTGTGAAGCGCAAACGTTTAGGTATCGGGTATCTCACAGTCGAGCACAGTCGACTGTAGCTTTCTTACTTGTTGATATTACATTTAGTCACATTGCTATTAATGCGACCCCGGCTGTGACTTAAGCTAGTGTCATTCGCGTCATTGCATGTTCACCAACGCATCGCCGTCGACGTCGACGTCGACAGCCCCCGGCCCCCTGCAGCCGCCCCCCGTTTTGGAGCGACAACTACTGTGCCACTGGCTCTTTCATCATGCCAATTGGCGTCACTGCCTCACTGACTGCGGCGTCGACAGCGACGCTGACAGCGACAGCGACTGCAGCCGGCTGCAGTTTGCATCATCACCTTGTGCCGTTGTCAGGGCATTGGCACAGTTTCACACACACACACACACACACACTCTCGCACACAGACAGCCGTGTATTTGTTGTTTTCCTTTTTTGCTTTTCGCTTTTTCCTTTTCGTTTCTTTTTATTTTTTTTTTTGTCGTGTTGTGGCTTTGCTTCTATATTTTGCCTTTGGATTTTTCTCGTTTCGCGTTAACTTTTCGGTTGGCATTTCTGGTGCTCTTGCACTTTATCGATAACTGGGCAATCGGTGACGGTGTCGGTGGCAAACGGGATTTCGATTGATCAAAATTCAGGATATTTAGCGGCAGGTGTTGTGTGTTGCAGACTGTACCGCATACACATGGCGTATACGTAATGTGGTGGCAGCATGCATTACGTATACGTCGTGTTGATAGTGCAATTTATTGAAAGGTTCAAGAGTTTGATGTCGTTTTGAATTTGAAATAACTTGGTGGATAAATATAATTAGTTTAAAAAAATTAGAATTGAATGTCACTTATGTTAAAATTCTCAAATACTCTTAAACAAAATTATTGTATATATCTGAATTTAGAATTTAGAATATTTCTATATTTATACCAGAACCTGGAGGAAAATTGGAAGAGAAACCACCGGAATATCATGGTAAAATACCGGACTGCAAGGACTTAAAATGCCAGCGATCCGTCTACCCTCTTGACCCCTTCAGTAGTGGTGATATGTCTACAACTTGGCTCATTGATTTCCCATTACCAAACACACACTTATTCAATCAAAAAACTGACAGAATTACCAAAGTAATTGAACCTATCAAGCAGCCAAATTGATCCAATAACTGACCTTTGCAACGTGAATTATACATCAGCGATTACGATTGGTATTTTGATTCTTGGATTACTCTATCGGGCAAAAGGATGTGTTCAAGGCAGGACAATGTCCTAGTTTCTATATTTTTATTTGCTTTACTTGAGGAGGATATTGAGGATCGTGACCAGAAAGCAGCCAGAGTCCTTAACACTTACCGCATTTACCAAGGCGGCGGAGGATGAGGATGCGGCGGTGGCGACCACGTCTGGCGTTTCACTTAAATGGAAATGGCTGAAAACAAACAAAAAGAAACAGAGAATAATTAATAAACGAGACACAGACATTTAAACAATTATATAATACTCGTAAATGTATGCCAGTCCTGGCTTTCAATTTAAATAACAAAGAGGCAGAGAGAAAAAACAGATTCTTCAATTGTTTATTATTATTATTCGCAAAAGCACTTATTGAATATTAAAAAAATAGAAATGCAGCCATAAAATAAAGCTCTTTTCCTATTAGTTTTTAATATTTTCAGACCAAATGTTTATATATCCGAATATGATAAGATTAGAGTACAATAAACTACCTGTACACTTATCAAATATTAACTCATAACTTTTAAATATATTATATAAAATTGCGAAATAAAACTTAACGTTTAAGTGGTCATACAAATATTTTTTTCCTATTTTTTATACCCTTGCAGAGGGTATTATAATTTTGACCAGATGTTTGCAACGCAGTGAAGGAGGCATCTCCGACCCCATAAAGTATATATATTCCTGATCAGCATCACCAGCCGAGTCGATCTAGCCATGTCCGTCTGTCTGTCCGTCTGTCGGTTTCTACGCGAACTAGTCTCTCAGTTTTTGAGCTATCGAGCTGAAATTTTCAGCATAGTCTTATTTCTTTAGCACGCAGTATATATGTCGGAACGACCGAAATCGGACTACTATATCTTATAGCTGCCATAGGAATGATGGCGAAATTAATTTAAAAAAAATCTTAACTTCTCTGTTTTTCAACGTATTTCTATAAATTTTGAGAAATAACAGTTTTTTATACTTCTAGAATTACGGTTTTAATTTCATCAAGATCGGAGCACTATATCATATAGCTGCCATAGAAGCGATCGGTCGATTTATATGAAAATGTTAAGTTCTACATGTAAAATGTAAAATATACAAAATTCGACTAAAATGGATTGATTTTCAATGATCCAATTGCAGATTGCAAGGGTATACCAACTTCGGTTTACCGAAGTTAGCTTTCTTTCTTGTTTTTAATTAAATAAGCTCAATAGTTGTTAATTCATAAAGTAATACAAGTATAATTAACTTAAAAATTACATTCCTCTTTTCCAATCACTTAGAGGAGCCCTGCCTTAGACATTTATTACCACAAAATAAGCCTGTCCCATTTCTAGAGCTATGATTAAGCCCAGTGTCCTTTTTTTTGCAAAATCTCACAAAGGCAGCGCCAATTAAAAACCAGCTGTAGGGATTCGTCGTCGCCCAGGCAAAAATCCCAGCAGCCTTGGGATGCAAGCTTTGCGATCCAGGAAAAGCTGCTGCAGCATAGTCAGCATTATGGGTACCCCAACCCCATCCCCCATTAACAGCCCCAACCACCCCTACCCCCCATTTGCGAATCAATGTCTCTGTCTGTCTGCGCCAAAAGAAGAAGCTTTTGAGGGTCGCGGTGAGGGACACACAGCATTAGGAGAGGCGCTCTCTCTGCGAAAAAGCTCGAGAGCGAGAGCTCTCTGCGGAATGCACAAAAAAAAAAAAAGAAGAAGAGACAGCAAAATAATGCAAAACGCAAAACAAGGAGAACTTTTGGCGCATCTGTGTGCGATTTCAACCTCAAGTGAACCGAAACGAGGCGAACTGAACTCAGCTGAACCGAACCGAGAGCTGAACCTGCCCCACGTCGCTCCTCCATTGGGATAGGTCGGAATCGGCAACGGCAAAGGCAACGGCATGGGAATCGTCACCGTTATAGGAATCGGAATCGGAATCGGAATGGGAATCGGAATGGGAATCGGAATGGGAATCGGGGAGTCCAAGTCCAGGGCGTTTCTGTGGCACTTGGCTGCGTGTGCAAGTGTGTGCGAAGTGCTCGACTGGGACAGCTAAAAATAGTTAAATGCAGTGGCTCGGTCGGTCGGTCTGTCGGTCACTTGCCCAACACATCAGCCCTGCACCCTACCTCTAGCTACCACCACCCTTTGTCCTTCTCTCGATGGAAAAAAAAAACACAGCCATGAACATATAGAAAATCAAAACAAATAGAAAATTTATTAGCTTGGTGACTTTGTTTTTACCTTAGGAAGCTCTCAGACTAAACAGCAATCTAAAATCGCATCAAGATGGATTTTTTTTTTTTAGAAATTGATCAGTTTTTTTTGACTTAAATTTTTAAAGAGTACACTAATCTTTAATTAATGTCAGTTCTTTTTTTTTGTCCTTAATATAAATTATTATCGAATCTTACGTATTAGCATTAAATCGAATGATAGTTATTTTAAGTAAATTTAATTTTAAAAACCATATAATATTTAGTAACTTCATTTAACATTAATATTTAATTTAAGGCGTGTTACTGCGATAATAAAAAAAGAAATATCGATAAATCCGATAACATAACGTCAAAATGAAATAGTTGACAAAAAAAAAACATGAAACAATGTTTAAAAATTAAAAATAAACAATGTCTATAAAAAATGCAATATATTAACAATTTTGTACATATATTTTTTTTATTAAGCTATTTATAATATAATAGAATTTCTTATTTAAAGCATAATTAAAAGAAGAGTTCCAATAATAGTAATGAAAATAAATCGCTTCTTAAAGCAACATTCTGATGAGAAATATTTGCGATAACGTATTTGTTTTTTTCTTGTTCTCTTCTCTCAGTGTACCTTTCGTGTTGCCCCCCTCTTGACTCTTTCTCTTTCACTTTTGTTTTACATTTTATTGCCTTGCTGGCAGATTTTTTTCAGCTCGTTTCTTTCTTTCGTTTTTTTTTTTCTTGTATTTCAGCTAGAACTGCAGCCCACCGCCCTCCGCCCCCGGCAGAGCTGCCACCCCTTTGAACATTTTTGTTTTCATGCAAAAAGGTTGAAGACCTTTCACCTACTTATTGTGTGTGTGTGTGTGTGTGTGTGTGTGGTGCTGGTACTGCTTCTTCTTCTTCTTCTGCCGCTGCTGCTGCTGCTCTTCGCTGCGTTGTTGTTGTTTCGTTTTTGATTCGCTTTCTGGGCGAGAGAAAGGGGAGGCAGGGGAAAGTGGGAAGAGGGGGCGCAAAAGTTTGCATTTTAAATATTTCAGCGAGAGACAGAGATGGAGCGATGCAGAACTGTAAATGTCTAGCGGAAGAAGAAGCAGGGCAACGGTGAAGGAGAGGGAAAGCAATAGAGAGGGGGGGGATCGGAAGAGGGGGAGGGCTCTCATGTTACGTATGTGAATCATTTGAGTCATTCTGCCAGTGTGTGTGTGTGTGTGTGAGTACTTCTCATATATTTAGAACACTTTTTGCCGTTGATTCGATTTCAGCTAGCTGTTGTTGTTGTTGTTGTTTCTTTTGCACTTGCGAAAAGAATAGGTGGACAGAAAGGGAAGGAAAGAGAAGGACAGAATACGATCACTTGAAGGTCCTTGAAAGAATTCAAATAGTTACCTTTAACTGTTGTTTTTGCCTGAATTCGTATCTAATAATTAATATTTACTGGAAACATTTCTATGATTTGTAAATATTTTCTATATTTCTCCGATTTAATCGATATTTTCTATTATATTAATCGATATGTGATTGTTTCGGTATCCCATAGAATATTTTTTACCCCTAAGAATTAAAATAATAACTTTTAATCTGAGAATGATATGAATTCGTATAAAATAATGTCAATGTTATCCATATTAACCATTATAAATGCTGATATTAATCGAAATGTATTAAAATATTAAGGTTTAATCTGAGAATAATTTAAATTCGTATAATTCTCTGATTTAATCGATATTTTCTATTATATTAATCGATATGTGATTGTTTCGGTATCACATAGAATATTTTTTACCCATAAGAATTAAAATAATAACTTTTAATCTGAGAATGATATGAATTCGTATATAATAATATCAATGTTATCCAAATTAACCATTATAAATGCTGATATTAATCGAAATGTATTAAAATATTAACTTTTAATCTGAGAATAATCTAAATTCGTACAAAATAATGTCAATATAATAGATATTATCGATTATTGGGCATTTTTGATGAATCTATGAATATGCATCAAATAATCAACTTATTACCTGAATTAGTATCTAATATTTGTTAAGCTCCGTACTCAGACACACGAAAAGTGTTCCTAAGCAGCTCAATGCTTAGGAACACTTTTCGTGTGTCTGAGTACGGAGCTTTAACAACAATTTGTGGTCTAGTGTATATTATCGATAACTCTGCGATTACATCTCAATTTCTTTAACCCTTAAGTGTTTAATAGCTGGGCGGAAGTAAAATAATTTATTTATAATATCTCATTTCCATGTCCGAGCATTAATTAAGTTTAATATATTCAGTGCTCTATTATCTTTGGGGTGGCAACGCCAGGAATTCCGTGGGAATCTCCCGTGTCGGCGCAGTCTAGACTTTACTACCTCGCCCTCCTCCTCCCCCTCCCCCAACCGTCGTGGTACTACGCCTCCCAAAAGCCACCCCCTTTTGAGTGGAGTCATGCTGGCGCGACCTCTCTCTCTTTCCCACCTCGCTTTGCATGTTTCGCTGCTTTCTTCCTTTGTTATTGTTGTCGATTCGTTAATGTTGTTGTTGTTTTTTTGGCAATGCCAATCGCAAAACCGTATTTGGGTCAATTATAAATATTAAACGCAATTAGCAATGAAATTTTCAATTTCATTATCACGCCGCTGTCGGCAGCGAAAAAGAAAAACAGACAAAAAAATCTACAAAATTTCGTTGACAACGTCAACTGATAAGAGCGGTTTTTAGTGTACATTATATACAAACATACTACCTATATGTACATTTATTCATATATAGAGGGTTGTGGGTTTCTTTCGACCAGATGTCTTCGTCATCAGCGGGTTTGGTTCTGCAATGTCAAGACTGCTGTGACCTTATTTTTATACAAATACGCGTACGCACACACAGACAGACACAGACACACACACAGTTTGGCATATCGGAAATTGGCACTTGCCGGAATTTCGGATTTAAGCGAATTAATAGTGAAAATAAGAGAAAGAAATATACCATAAACCAGTTTGTGCCATTCTATATGGACAAAGAGTAAAAGCCAAACGTATTTATGATTGTCTATCAATTTGCTTAGAGAGTTTTAATAGTAGTGTAGTAATAATAGTGTAAAAAGTACAGATTATTAATAGTATTATCTAATAAGTTAATACATCAATTAAGGGCAAAGGAAAATAGCTTAAATTAAGAGACAAGTTAGTAAGGATTAAGAATCAATTTGCTGCACCCAAAAAAAAAAAACAAGAGTTTAACCTTTCTAGGCGTTGTCTTAAAAGTATACTCAAGCAGTATAACGGGTTTAGTATACATTTTATATTTAAAAATATCAAATAAATACTACAAAGTATAACTTTTATGCTCCAAAGATTCAATTGTGTATTTTCGAGTATTATTTTTATACGAACTTACATCGAAAATTCGATAACATATCGCGTTAGCTGGAATTTAGTGCTTTTCTGTTTGTCGCGTTAGTGATTATTATGAAATATTGGTGCAGATGAGTATAAAATGTATACTTTCGTAGTATTAAATTGATAAGCATCTTATTAAGAAATTTTTCATACTCAAGAGTATAGAATTCATGTAACAATCGTATAGGTTCTATGATGATTTTTTTTTTGGGTATAATAAGTTAATACATCAATTAAGAACAAAGGAAAATAGCCTCAATTAAGAGACAAGTTAGTAAGGATTCAGAATCAATTTGCTGCTTAAATCAGTTGGGAATTATTTGGTTACTTTTAGGATATTTGAAGAATATTAGAATAAGTTGGGAACTCATCAAGGTTTTTTTTTTCTGGACTTTACAGAATGTTTACCATTATAATTAGTTGGAAATTATTTGCAGGAGTTAGTTGGAACTTATTTTGATTATGATCTATTAATTATTTCCAGAACTCCTTACATTTCCAGAGTTTTCATTAGTTTGAGGTTAGAATTAGTTGGAAATTATTAGCTTTTTAGTACTAATATTAGCAAGACTTAGTTGGGTCCATTTTCATTATCTATTTATTAATTCCAGGATTCTTTACATTTCCAAAGTCTTTAGCATTAGTTTAATGTTCAGAATCAGTTGGAAATTATTTGCAGGTCTTAGTTAGGACCAGTTTTCATTATCTATTTATTATTTCCAGGAGAAGCATCAAAAGTGGGAACTTGTTAGTTTCGAGGCCAAACTCGACGACACTTCCTTATTTCATTTGGAGGAGGAGGAGGAAGGACATTTGGAATTGCAGCGCCAAAGGGGAAGTCTGCTCGTTTTTTTTTTTGCTCATTCGACTCGATTCCGTGCCGTAACTGTAACTGTAATTGTGTTACACTCGCAAAGTCCTTGACAAATGCCAAAGGATGACCAGGGATTGCAGCCGCAAATCCCCGCAAAAGCAGCCCGAAACCGCCCACAGAACGAACTGCAATGAACCTCCACCCCTCTCTTTCTTTCCCTCCTCCTCCTCCACCCCTCCGCTCGGCTCTGGCGCCGATGCTTGTCTTTGACTCGAAATGACCTTAAACTGGGTTAAAGCTCGCCAAAGTTACCTCAAATACGACGGCGGGGGCGGCGGAGGGTTGTAAATTGAACTTTCTGTGCAACAGAGCAAGGCGCGAAGGAGAGAGAGGGCACACTAGCATAGGGACAGAGACAAAGAGAGAGAGCAAAAGAGCGGGAGACCGAGAGACCGAGAGAGAGAGAGAGACAGTTTGTTTGCCTAAATGCAACTCATGAATCATTCACACGCAACTATGAATATGCAAAGGCGAATCGCTTTGAATGCACAACATGCACCACAAAAACAACAACAACAACAAAAAGTGAAAAACATTGGAAAAGAAAAAAATAGCAATAAAAAAGCAAGTGTGCATTAAAAACATAATGAGTGCCATAATAATAATACGGATGGACGAAATTTCACGCAAATGCAGGCCAGAAATTTATGGATTTGCATACATAATGCCCTAGGAATGTTGTAAGAACAATAAAGGAAAGTAAAGAAGCTAAATTCTATGAATTCCTGTTTATTAAATATAGAAAACAGGCAACACTGCGTATGCGTGATCCAAAATTGATCACTCATACGCAGTGTTATTCCCGAAAACCCTTCAAAAACACCTTCCCGTCTAAAACTTACAGACAGTTAATGTACACCCAAAAAAAAAATCATCATAGAACCTATACGATTGTTACATGAATTCTATACTCTTGAGTATGAAAAATTTCTTAAACAGATGCCTATTAATTTGATACTACGAAAGTATAAATTTTATACACATCTGCACCAATATTTCATAATAATCACTAACGCGACAAACAGAAAAGCACTAAATTCCAGCTAACGCGATATGTTATCGAATTTTCGATGTAGGTTCGTATAAAAATAATACTGGAAAATACACAATTGAAGCTATAGAGTATAAAAACTAAACTTTGGAGTATACATGTGATATTTTGAAGTATAAAATCTATACTAAACTCGTTAAAATGCTTGAGTATAGGTTAAACTCTTGTTTTTTTTTTTTGTTGGGTGTAGGAAACACAGTTAGCAGCGGCAGCTGTCGGCTCTTCTAATTGCCTTTCATGTAATTCATTTTCTATTTGCCAAGAGAAAGTAAAAACAAAAAAAGGCACTGACACACACAACCCATCTGGCAGCAGCACACACATCAATACGTTTTATTGCTCATCAAAAAAGTTTGACGGCTACGCTTCGTTTTCTATTGTGGCTTCGTTTTTGGCTATTTTGTGTTTTTTTTTTTTTTGTGTAGGCGTTAAGTCGGCGGCGCAGCGAGATTAGGAGGAAGATAGAAAGAGAGTATGAACAAAAGAGAACAGTAGAATCAGTGCAGTCAAATTATAATTGTATGACTAAATTTAGCTTTTTTTTAAGTTTAATAGCCAGATAGCCATATTACAGAAAATGTCAGCTATCTTTTTTTCTCATATCTAACCATAGAACGAACATTTTTCAC
Source organism: Drosophila lacteicornis (assembly GCA_008044355.1). Taxonomy (NCBI): domain Eukaryota; kingdom Metazoa; phylum Arthropoda; class Insecta; order Diptera; family Drosophilidae; genus Drosophila; species Drosophila lacteicornis. The sequence goes on from VNKF01004558.1 coordinate 28,485, forward strand.
TCATACAAATGCAATGCTGGGCTTTAGGCTGAGCTTAGGAGAGAAAAATAGAGACATAGACAAATTAGAGCCGCAGAGCAGAACGTTTCAGAGAGAGCGCGAGAGAGCAGAGAGCAGCGGCCGAAAGGTGAATGACATCAAGTTGCGCAGTCAGCTCGCTCTATCGCTCCCGCCTTTCCACAGCCCCTTCCCACACACCCAATCTCGCTCTCTCTCTCTCTCTTTCCGACTATTTTAGCTCTGGCATTAGATCTTTTTGTTGTACAGTGGCCACTCGCAACAGTGAACCCATAACAATCATGCAAGGTTAAAATAGTTTTCAATTAGGGTTGCCAGACTTCATGTTAAATATGAACACATAAAAATCATGCACGCCGAAAATAGTTTTTAAGCAGAGCTGCCAGACTTCAGGTTAAATATTCAACCATTTTTTGTTTAAGCCTAGTACTCAGATCGACGAAAAATGTGTCCAAGCATTGAGACAGTCTCGCTCTCTCGCACTGGTTAGGAACACTTTTCGTCGATCTGAGTACTGGGCCTTAAGCTTCATGCATTAATACACTGACTAGTTGAGGGGTGGGGTTCTTATCGAGCCCTCACTGTATTTTTTCTTGCCCAAAAACAACACAATGAACTTTCGAACAGAACAGCTGAGAGCTTTTGGCCGCTCGCCGCGCCGTGAAAGCTCCGCCTGGCTTCGGCAAACGGCAATGACAGTGTAGCTTTACATTCTGCCTTTAGTAGGTCAACAAAATTCCGGACAATGGCCTTTCGCTTTCGTCTGCGCGCGTCTGCTGCGCTGCCCCGGCGTCGCCGTTGGCATCGGCGTCGCAGCTGGCGTCGCTGCAGTTGGAGCTTCGAAATGTAAATAGAAGCTGAAAGGCAAAAAACACCCAACCACCTCCTCCACCTCCACCCCTGCCCCCCATTCGATATGGCGACGCGACGATGAACATGAAGATATTTCAGTCGTCGCCGCCTCTGCTGTTGCAGTTGTTGCTGTTATTGTTATTGTTGCTGTTATTATTGCACTCGTACTGTTGTTGTTGTTGTTATTGCCGCTGCTGGCGCTGCTTTCGATGGCGTAATAGGCGCATGCAGTTGTGTGCGTGTGTGTGTGTGTGTTAATGCGAATACAGTCGAATTTCTCCATGTGGAACTTGGGAACTTCCCCAATTATGAATGCATTGAGTGGCGGAAAATACATAATAATAATGCTCCATAAATATCCAGAACTGGATTCTGTGGATTTTGTATTAAGAATGTCTTGGATTAGGGAAGGTACAAAATAACGATATTGCATATCAAAAATAAGACGATATTAACATTGTAGGACCTTATATTTATTATTAATTATTAATATTTATTATTAAATGTATAATTAATTAAATTGTTTAATGGGTGCTCAATTTGGTAATTAATAATTTTGAAATTATTTTGTCATTATATATCTATTATACCGATAGTTTGCAATAATTTCTCGACTTTATCCTTAGAATAAATATTATTCAAGCTAAAGTTCATTCCCATTTTGATATTACACAATTTATAATTATTAAAGATAAATTTGTAAAATTCTGGTAACGATTGCATTTAATATATACCTATATTTATGTTAATGTGCCTTGAATTATATGTATTTATTAACCTTAGTACTTGTTATGCTACTATTATAATTTGTAATTTAGTCTTTGTAAATTAAATCCAATGAATTGTTGAAAAATAATATTAATAAATTGGTAAATATTATGTCTACCGATATTACCGATAGTTTGTAATGTTTACATTTGTATTATTTAGCACGATAATTTGCGCTAATCTAATAACTAATATTTTGAAAGGATCATTTAAACAAATGCATTTGAACTCCAATATTGTCATATATTTGGAAAGCTTAATACATATTATGCCGATTATAAAATTTAAGATAATAGCATTTTCACACTACAGTGATTACAGAGGGAACGATGAGAATTTGACTACTCAGACGGTGTCATCATAGACGGTAGACGGTAGATGCTGGAAGGAGTGAGAATAGACTATAAGAAACTGCCTTAAATAAAGTTAAATTTTAAACATCTCTGAATGCTGTTTTATTGAATTTGGCCAGCTTCTATCGAGTTGGCCATGGGCTTGGCATCATCATAAGTGTCAGTTCAGTGCCCGGATCCCAATCACAGTTGTTAATACTTGGCACCAGGCAGTAGGACAACCTAACTGAGCTCCCAGATCCGCTCCCTGCTATTGCATCTACCAAAGCCAAGCGGAAACCCCTCAGGTATGTACTTACAAATGCATATATGTTTGTGTGTGTTTTATGTAGGTTAAAGGGCAGCGTTCGTTGCACTCGCAGACTGAAGGACAGCAGCCCCAAATGGGCGGTGGGTTGTGGGTGGTTCTGTGCTCGATGGGGTGTTTGCCCCGAGTGTGAGGTGGCCTTACACAAAAGCACTGCTGGGTGGGGATGGGGAGAAAGGCGCAGAAGGCGGAATGCGAAATGACGTAGCCAGCGAAGTCACGGACTTTGGAGTGTGCTCCATCGCCACCACCCCGTCCTCCATAAAAACCCACAACTAGTCCCATTCCCAGTCTCGCCTCCTGGCATTGCATATTTATAAGGCTACACGGTTCGAAAACAAAAAAAATCATGCTCTTTCCTATTCTGCATTTCTTCTTCCGATTAGTATTTCGATAATTTTCCACATTAAGCTTTTAATTTATAAAATCAAGTCCAATATCTATATAAGCATCATAATATATGATACTTTTATGATACTTTATTATAAAGAATCACATATTTAGCTATTTATAAAAGTTTACAACCATTTCCAGGCTCAAAATAAATAAACTTAAATGAATCATTCTCTTTCCTCCTCTGCTTTTCTTCCTCTCATCAATATTCCGATAATTTTCAACATTAAGCTTTTAATTTATAAAATCAAGTCGAATATCTGTATAAGCATCATAATATATGATATTTTTATTATATAGAATCACATATTTAGCTATTCATAAAAGCTAGCAACCATTTTTAGGCTCAAAATAAATAAACTTAAATGAATCGCATTTACTTTAAATAAAACTATCGATATGCATGGCCGATACATCGTTGTTTATCTTTGTAAAGATGAATAATTTATATAATTTCCAGCTCTACTGCCTTCTATATTTTAAAGTTGTTCTTAATTCGTTTATCTTACTTTAAATCCATCCCTGTCATTCGTTTTCGTATTAATTAAACCCTTTAAATATTTAACCATAAGTAACTTCTTTAAACACGAATTATTGCCACATTTGAGCTATGTTGGCAGTCCGGAAATTATCAATTAATCGTAAAGCCACAAAAACTATCGAAAGTCTCATTTGTCAGTTTGAGACAGGAATATCGTTCCTTTTCTCACTCTTGCTCGTTGTGGCAAGTCGCTTTTGCTGTTTCGTTCGGACAAGTGTGAGTGTGTGTGTTGTAAAAAAATATTCCTATTTGAATATCTAAGTTTTGGGCATAATTTCTATATGTTTGCAGTTGTTGTTACGGCAAATTATCATCAAGATGTCGACTCAATCGAATCCGCAACAAGACAGCAGCGACGATAACGAAAAAACCAAAGCCGTCGCCAAGAAGCGCAGTGGAAACCGCCGTCGCCGCGATCCGCTCATGGTGAATCGTCTGCGCCAGCGCAGGGCAGTCTACCAGGCGCATCGTCTGCGTCGCTTCAGCTACGCCACCAGCGCCAGCAACAGCAGCTCTGAAACGGAAAGAGCCAGGAGCGGAGCTGGAGCCGTGGCCAGATCCAGCACTGGCAGGAGGCTGCGTCGTCGCGCCCGTCGCTCGAGGAATGCCATGCCCACCATGCCCGCCAGGGAGAGCATCAAATGGATTCGCGATATGAGTCTGGACTGGCTCGAGTGCTTTTTGGTTGCCTTGGCCCTACTTGTGGCCGCCGTGGTGATTTTGCCCCATGTGGAGTGGGAACTGATCGGGCCGATCCGCCTTACCTGGCACACCTACGGCCTTCTGGCCTGCTGCAGCCTGACCACCATTTGGGTGCTGTGCTGCCTGGCCAACGAAATGACCCAAGACTGAGGCGGACACACCAACTAACAACTAACTACTAGTACTTAAAATAACATAAAATAATATGGAGAAGAAGACTACATTCCAAACACACACACACACACGCACACCCAGAGGTGGAGAAACATCGGTGTTGGCATAGGGCGTCCATCATCGATGGTTCTTACCCTCTCTTCAATTAAACGCGACCTTCAACACGGCAACTTGAACTACGCAACACCTCGTTCCATCCAACATGGCCATCTCTTGTAAATACTCAACAAATTTGAGTTTATGTGTTTTTGAATACAATAAAATTTGTTTCATTTCAAGATGTTTGCAAGATGTAAATAATTTTTAGGAAGCTTTAATAGTTGGTTTGTTGGGCTTATTTAAAATATTTGGTAAGAACTTGGCCTGTAACTAATATGGTAATTATTTTAATGTGTCTTTTGCTTTAAAATCTTATTTATAGAATATTTATCCTTTACAGTTATTTTCATTGCTTCCAACTTTTAATTTTTATTTATTTATAGAATATTTATCTTTTACAGCTATTTTTATTGCTTCTAACTTTTAATTTTTATTTATTTATAGAATATTTATCCTTTACAGTTATTTTCATTGCTTCTAACTTTTAATTTTTATTTATTTATAGAATATTTATCCCTTACAGGCAGTTCCTTTCCAGTCAGTTTTTAATTTAAAACTTAAAGTGTTTCCCATAATAATTAAAGAGTTATATTCCCTATTTTATTACAAATTGTAAACCTTTCTTTGTGACTAAGAACGTGAAACTACTTTTAAATTCTTAAACAATATATCTTGCTTTATTTGCTTTATATATTTTAAATTTATAAATTAATCAAAATCCAAGAAAATAGCTGGCAAAGCTTACCCCTTGTTTCTCCCGCTGCTGATGTTATTGTTATTGTTGTTATAGTTGTTGCTGCTGCTAGTCTTGAATCTGTCTTTAGTTCGAACTTTAGCGTTTTGGCTTGTGGTTGGATTTAAATCGAATCGATCAATAAAGTTTATATCAAAGCCGTCAATATTTTTATTCAACCGTTGTTGACGGCTCAAATGCACAAATAGTTGGTGGCTGCAAGAAACAGAAAATAAGAGATAAATATTTAGAGATTTTATTTAATTATTGGATTTTAAAAGCATATATAATGATTTATTTTTAAACTACGCGCCCTTTTCACATGCAGTGCCGACCCCTAGCGGCATTTCCAAAAACCCACCACATAAGCAACCAAATATTAAAAATATTTATATATTAAACGAAATTTAATGCAGATCGACTATATATCTTTTAAATATTATTATTGAAATTATTTTGTAAGGCATTTGCCTGTTTTTGCATTGTTTTTCACATTTTTATTGCGGACTGTCCGCCTTAGCCGATGCCAGCACCACCGCCCAACAGCGCCATCTATGTGGCACAGATGACTTAGCATTGCTGCTCTTGCCGCACAGATGGCGCAGCGCTGCTCTGTTAACAAAAATGTAAGCCTTTTAACGGGGTTTCGAACCAGTGATTGTGTTTGCGATAGGTGCACTGCTTTGAAATATATTTTCCGTTACTTTTTGAAATTTTAATATACTAAATTTTATTTACTTTTTACCAATATTTGCTAAGCTTCAGAGTTTAGTTTCATCACCAAAATGGGTTAATGATGTTGAATTTAAGAGGAAACAACAACAACCGCCGTTCTCTTCTTGGTGGCTAAGAGAGCGACCTCTTTGGGGCGACTCTCTTTCTCTCTTACTTTTGGGGGCCCGGTTCTCTTTGCTCTTTCGAGGGTTCGTTTGCTCGCCACTCTTTGGTTGCGCCTGCACTTTTGTGTGTCAATCGGTTTCATTCAGTGTTGCCAGAGTCGCTTTTTTCCCGTCAAATCTGGCTTTTTTTAAAGGCTGTTTGCTAGAAAAATTTGCAAACAGCGGGCAGCGGGAATTCTGGCTTTTTTTTTTGTCGAATGCTTTTTTTTAGATTTTTTTTTTCTATACCCACAAAACAAAATTTATGTGCAAAAAAACGAAATAATTATGAATTAAAAATATTTTGTGATGCTAGGACTTAAGACAACATTACAAAAGATCGTTACTTTTAGGGATACCTACTTGAAAGAATTCCTTTAATAATACTTGTTGGGATTTTTAAGGAAAATACCTAATTTCTGATTGTGGTCACTTTAAAACGTATTCGGAGAAACAACTGACGCTAAGCTTATAAGAAACGTTTAAAAAATCTAAAGAATGCCAAGGGAATATAGGCAGAAAGTTCGGGATGCGTGGCTCAAGAGTGCTGAATTCGAGACTTGGGCACGTAGAGACGAGACTGACGAAAGGAGAGTTTTGTGCAGTTACTGTAAATGCACTATAACAGCAAAACTGTCAGATTTGCGCG